>OY540829.1:26465200-26480200 GCA_961205895.1 Mythimna pallens
TTTTTTTTTTTTTTTTTTTTTTTTTCTTCCTTACTTACTTACTTATATTACTACAATTAATCTTTTTATACATTATTTATCTAATTCTACAGTTTTGCTAATTTTTATATAATTTATTATATAATTTAACAAATGCTTATTTATCTACTTTTATTTCTATTGTTTACAATTTCACATATGTGGATGCAGTAATTTATAAACTTATCTGTGCTTAACTTGCTGGTAAGTAAATCGCTTAGCTTGTCGACAGTAATCTTTGTACCCAGTTGCTGCTCGAGGTTGAACCTTCGTGATGCGTGGGCGGGACAATCTACAAGGAGATGCACGACATCTTCGCTGGTGTTGGGCTCACAGATGCATGATGGACTCTCCTTTAACTTGAAGCGGTTCAGGTACTGGGAGAATCCACCATGCCCCGTGAGTATTTGGGTGAGTTTACCCTCAGGCTTGGCCTTGCGAACAAAGCGATAAGCCCCAATTGCATCGGGAAGGAAAACCTTTGTGACCGACGCCGTGTCTCCAGCCTTATAGCGACTGTTCCATACTAATAAAGATGTTTGCCTTATAAGCCTTTTAACATACGAAATGGGACACAGGTCGTAGTCTGGTTTCCTTTTCAATACAATAGCAGCTTGTTTGGCCAGATCGTCGGCGCGCTCGTTCCCGGGTAGGCCTGCGTGGGCCTTAACCCAGAATAAGGATACATCCTTGCCCTGGGCCACGGCCTTCCGCAGGTTCTCCCTCGTCTCCACGGCCAGCGGGTGGAGAGACCAATGGTTAGCGACCGTCTCCAGTGCGGCTCTCGAATCGCTGTATAGACCAAAAGTCATCTCCCTCCTCTTGAGGATAACGCTCGTGGCTTTACATATGGCTAGGAGCTCCGCCTGGTAGACTGTGCAGTACGCGGACAGACTAAGCTTGAGGTTCTGAATTTCAGCCTCACTATTCCATAAGGATAGCGCGGCTCCAACCTTTCCCTCAATCTTGCTGCCGTCGGTGAAGATTCGCACCTGCTGCACATTGTACCTGTCCACAAGGCTTTGGTCCACCAGTTGAGTAATTTCCATCGCCATATGTTCTGCCGGATGAGGAGCTTCTGCAAACCTTACCGGGCGCTCTGTCTCTCTATCTCCCTCGTACAATGCGGCTGCTTCTTGTATTCTGAGGTCAAGAGGTAGTATCCCCGCCAACACCAGTGCTGAGTGTAGAGAAACTGTACGGTACGATTTGCAGAACTTCTGAGCGAAACCTCTTTGGACCGTGTCGAGCAACTTGCGCACCCCGATCCTCCTGGCTGCAGGCGCCCACACCGCGGATGCGTACATTAATATTGGCTCTATTGTAGCCGTGTAAATGATCCTTACGATGTCTGTGTGTAAACCCCAGTCCACCTTTGCAGCTTTAGACAGCTGCTTGTATATGTCTAAGGCTTTCCGGCTTTGTAGCGAGACGTGTTTGTTGAAAGTCAGTCGATCGTCAATGGTCAGTCCTAAGATCTTGACATCTCGCGACATGCCAACGCTGACTCCTCCCATGTTCAGCAGTGGGGTGTCGTACTTGAGTTTCTTGGTCAGGACCATTGCGCAAGTTTTGTGCGGCGCAAACTTCAACTTGTTTCTGATTCCCCACTGCCGAACGTAGGCGAGCGCCGCGTTTGCCTGCCTCGCGACGTCAAGTCCAGTGTCTCCGTCAAAGATCATGACTACGTCGTCAGCGAAAGCCTGCACATACACACCCATCCGTTCCAGTTCTCGCAACAGAGAGTCCAACAGAAGGTTCCACAGGATGGGACCACCGATTGACCCCTGCACGCAACCTTTGTTGGTGCTCCTAGTGCATTCTTCCCCAGCGAATCTTACACTGACTTTTCTGCAGGCGAGATAGCTATCCAGTAGCCTCCTGATATTTACCGGACACTTTTCCTCAGCCAGTCGCATTCTGATAGCCGGCCACCATGCGCTGTCGAAGGCCCCCTCTATATCTAATGACACTAGGGTTACCAGCTTTTTACGCTCAATCAGACCCTGGATTCGGTGTATCAGTGTATAGAGGGCGTCTTCGGTGCTTTTCTGGGGCATGAATCCAAACTGGCGAGTACTAATCCTCGGTATGATGTGCCATTTGATCCTTGCTACTGTCATCTTCTCCAGGACCTTCCCCAAAACCGGCAACAGACCGATGGGCCTGTAAGCTTTGGGGTTCGTATAATCGTCTTTGCCCGGCTTTCTCAGGACTACCACGGTTGCCTGCTTCCAGATGTCCGGAAAGTGACCTATCTCTAAGCACTTGTTGAAGAGGGCAAGCGATACGTCCAGGTCCTGGTAGATAGCTCTGCTGCAGATATCTGCTGTGAAGCCATCCGCTCCCGGGGCCTTCTTTGGGTTGAAACTTCCCACCGCGGTCTTTAGCTCCAGCAGTGTAAACGGTGCGTCATGATTCTCATCATGCTTCCACTCGTTTACCCGCTCTGCCGCTTCTCTGATGCGGCGATGATCTTCGTCGTCAGTTTCCTCCAGGTCTTGTGGGTAGAATGTCTCCGCTAGTAAGTTCGCTGACTCTTTTGGGTTTAGATATGCACCTTCTTTGGTTAAGGTCAAGTCTTCTTGTCTCCTGGTGGTCCTACGGATTATACGGTATATACCGTCCCACACTCCCTCTCTGTCCTGTCTTCTACAGAACTCCTTCCAACTGTCTGTTTGGGCTTTCTTGGCTTGGCACTCATATTCCTCTTTCTTTATCAGGTACTCAGCTACCACTATTTCTTTGCGGTACGGTGCCGCATTTTTTATCTTGCGCCTGAAGGTAGTGGCAACTTTCTTTAGCCTTGCGAGCTCGTCATTCCACCATGGGACCTTGAGTACCTCCGTACTCTTTTTTATGGGCATGCTGGCTTGACATGCGGCTGTAATAATTTTTGTAATTTTTGTTACAACTTTCTCTAATTCTTGTTTTGACTCGATATTGCCTATTGAATTTACATTTATATTGCTTTCCGAATAATGGTCCGAGATCATGTTGTTAAAAATGTCCCAATTTGCCTTCTTTGTGTTATATAGCCTCGTCGTTCTTTGAACTCTGAGGCCTCTACTCCTGCGGAGATTTATATCGAGTAGGATAGTGTTGTGGTCCGAGCTCGTCATCTCCTGGTCTACCCTCCAGTTGTCTACTAGATCTAGTAGATCTTCTGTACAGGCTGTTATATCTACAAAGCTGGTGTACGTCTTATTACCTCTCACGGTGTCGAAAGTGGGCGTATCACCTCTATTGAGTACCTGCAATCCAGACTCTTCCAGGGTACCGGACATCTCAACTCCCCTGTGGTCTTCTATGGTGCTGCCCCACCAGGTGCTCTTGGCGTTGCAATCGCCTCCTATCAGCAGTCCTCTCGAGCCCAGCTCCTCTCTGATCTTTCTGATCTGATCCAGGTATGGCCCTATAGGTTGGTCTGGCTCGAAATAGAAAGAAACCGCCGCGATTTCCCAAGCACAAGTTCGGATCCTCAGAACAACGATATTGTTGGTCGTGAGTTTCGGGCACTGGGTGACGTCAAGATCGTCGTCAAAGACAACGATAGCCGCTTTCACCGTCCCATCTCCTACTGCTGAGCATTGGAAGACTCTCGCCCCACGGTAGTCTTTCATCCTCCCCATTCCACCCACATAAGGTTCCTGGACCAAAGCGAATGCGAGTTTTCGCTTGCTGGCCTCAATCATGAGTTCCGTGGTTGCCAGCTCTTTCCTCTGGAGGTTCGCCTGGGCTACTGCATATCTTCTGGTGGGGTTGCCTGCCCCGGAGCGACTAGTGACCACCTTAGCAATACGCTACTTTAGCTCTTGCCAGTGCCTCCCACCTTCTACGCACTGGGCAGTCAGAGCTAAAGGCGTTATGCTCAAAGTTATCTGTTTTGGTGGCTATGCAGTTGCAGCAAGTCGGTGGCGCTGCCGCCAAATAGTCCGCGCATTCCGCTCTAACGTGCGGTCCGCCGCAATGGCTGCACTTTGGGAGAGTGTCTTTGCAAAACCGCCTTCCATGTCCGTAGGACAAACACATAGAGCACTGCACTAACGGGGACTGATCTGCGACCCGTACTCTTTGCATGTCAATGTGCACAGCTCCTCTGTCCATTAAGCGGTTGTAGAGTTGTGGGGACACTCTCAGCGCTATGTGGGTCGTGAGCGGGTTCCTGGCCCGTCTTCGGAATTTCACGTCCACCCGGTCATCCTTCTTGTCAAGGCCGCGAAACACCTCCCCGTTCTGGTTCCTCAGTGCCATCAAGACGTCCTCGTTGCTATTGAACGATAGGACGTCTTTGAAAACCAGCATGGGATCCTGGTTTTTCATCTCCTCAACAACAAGGTGACCATCTGCGCTCTTCAGTCGCTCCTTTATTTTATTCCTGTCTTCTTCCGTACTACATCCTATGATCACCTTTCTGTCCTTGACCTTCCTGACCCTTTCTACCGTCACCCATCCGTCTTTTGCGTTCACGGCTTTTCTAACTTCACTCATCACCTGATCGCCACTGTGGCTCTCGTCTTTCGACGTTATAACGATGGAGTGTAAAGCGCTCCTTTCGGTCGCGTGCCTTCTGAACTGCACTGCTGCCACGTTTGCGTAAGTTGGTGAAGCTGCCTGTGACGCAATGGTCTCTCTAAGGGAGATCATTTCCCTTTGAGTTTGATCTATTTTTTCTCCTTGTTCTTTCAACATTCTTTTTAACTCTTCCCCGTCCTCCTTTCCCATTGTTATCACCCCTTCTCCCGTTTCCCTAACTTGACTCCCTTTATCCTCAAAGTTAGTACAACTGTTTTTTAATTTATTTGCGTCAGGTCCTGTTTCGGTTGCACTGTCCTTTATTAACTGATACAAAGCCTCCACCGCCAGAGTGATGCCAGCCTTAATGTCTGACCTCAGGTTGCGAGACTCTCCTAAATGAGTCTTCGCCCTCTGAAGCCAGAGTCTGCCCTCTTTCACTCTGTCGGTGGGAGCCACCATCAGCCTTGGCGACCCACCTGTAGCCTCTACGGAGCCTCGTCGTTTGTCGGACTTTTCAGAGGGCAACATGGTCTTCTGATAAGGCCTTGAAGGGGCCGTCGGAATCTGCGTCAACTTTTTCGGCGAGACAATAAAAGTGGCAGAGGTGGTTGGTTTAGATCCATCACCCTTGCCGTTCTCCCACTCTCCAATACTCTTACGAACGCTGGGAGTCTGTGTCGGCTTCTTAGGTGAGGGTCTTGCTCTCTCCGACCCAATCAGAGGGTTAGCAGTACAAGTCTCTGTCACCTCGGTCATCATTTTGCAAGGTGAGTGTGCAAGAGGCATGTTCAAGGAAAGCTCAGTCAGTCGGTAACGTCAATCAGTAAAATAAAATGAAGTCATAGAACACCGGTTGGTGCTTGAGTATCCCTGTATAGGGGGGATAGTCAGAGTACGGTCAGTAAGTGTTTTTATATCCCTGTAAAGGGGGGATAGCGTCTTTAGTCACAAACACTGGAGTGCAAACAAACGTATTTGCATTCCTAAATTTGGAGTCAATAAACCCCAAGTCCTATGTAGTTTTGTATATGTATATATTTATTTTTCTTTTCAGGTCCAGGAGTTAGCGCTTATTGCAGTCTGCACAGTCAACGGTTGACCGTGGTCTAGGTAAGTAACCTTATAAATTTTTGCTTTGCTCTATGTAGAGCTAAACTGTCATAAACCAGTTAAGCGACACCAGACGGGCCCACTCAATCCAAATCAGTCAAATAAATTTTTGAAAAATATATCTGCGTGACTCTACAAAAATAGAGTCACTCTCCAATCTCAAAAATGTAACTACTCTATCAGATAGAGCCGGTCCGTCCGAAGCCAATAGTGGTAACGCGGTCCTTCTACGACAAATCTATCAGGAGATACGGTCGTTTTTCTAAAAACAAGATGGCGAACCAAAATGGCGGCCGTAATTTCAATCCTTTATATCTCCCGATCTACAGGTCGCAGAAGAGAGTGCGAGGGCTCGCTGCACTCGGTTTTTCAAGATCTTCAATATGGTGTCTACGGATATTTTATGTAGAGTTTAAAGTTATATATAGGAACTCTACCCAAATGAAGTCCTTCTTGAAGAACTCGAGCCCAGCTGTGCAACTCACTATCACCCCCCCCCCGTCAGTTTCTCACCCCAGAACTCTATCTTTCTCTCTGCTCTATATAGAGATGAGAGGTGTCAGCAAAAAATATAGAGCTCGGTACTCTACAGTATTTGGAAAAAACCCCAACGAAATTGGCCTAATAGTTACCGAGATAATGAATTTTGTAATTTTTTCTGAATTTGAGTTTACGTAATTTGAAACCGAAAATGACCCCCCCGAATTTTGAAGCTAATTTTTTAAAATTCAAAACACTGACAGATTTTGGCTAAAAAATAGTCGCTGCGGTGAGAAGATTCAAACAGCACCCTTATTTCCTAAGGAACTACCCCTTGAATTTTAGCAATTTTGAGTTTCCCTCTGTCCCAAAATAAATAAATAGGTCCTTAGATATAAAACATAAAAATCTAAAAATAACTGTACAATATTCCTAACTAAATTGCCTATCTCCTAGCTTTTTTATTTTTAATAAATATTAATATTTAAGTATATAAATCGGATTTTGAAATATATTTTGTGAAATTTTACAAGTTTTTATGAATTTTCCTTATTTATAAACTTTTTCAAAATGAAATTTTTGTATGTTATGGGATCTACCGCTGCTGATTTTACTGCAATTGTTCCGGAAACCAGGCGGTTTTTATTCTATGTTTTAGATGCAAATAACTGTAGGGGTAGTTTTTACCTATTTTCACGGGAATTTAAATAACTTACGTCCTACAAGAGTCACAAGGTTCTGATTTTTTGTAAATGATAGAAGAATAAATAGGCTACGTCACAGAATTAATTATTTCCTCGCGACGACACAGATACAAAAAATAGGGCTGTCATAAAATATAAAATTGGCCTTTCAAATACAAAAACACCCTTTAAAAATTGGGTCTAATGAAACAAAAAATTTAAAAAATCTAAATATACTTAAAATTGTGTTTTAACCCACACCAGATTTTTTCAGATTTTTCGGGAGCGTTTTTCATGGTTTTCAGATTTTACTTAAAATTTTTCAGTGCTATATCATGGAAACTAATTAACTGAAAGATCTGAAATTTTCTGGGGATGTTAAGCTAACATAAAATTAAACTTAAAGATAATAAAAAATGTAGGTCGTCGCGATGATAACGGAGCTAGGGCTGTCACAAATTTTGAGTATTTTTAAAAGTGAATAACTCGAAACGAACTTAACTTTCAGAAGTACTGAAAATGCCACCCGGCCGCATCCGATGTTCTCCTGGCTGCTGTGCATACAGCTACTCGAAAAAGTAAGCTGTTCTAGTACCATGTGGCCATGTGGTTTTCGGAAAAACCACCGTATTTCCGGCGTTTCCTTTCGGAAAAATCGAAAGTTGACGTCAATCGACGCGTCCTATCAAGACGCGTTCACAAACATTCAAAAAAGTATATGGTCTCGCGACAAAACGGAAGTAATCCTCAAAAAACCGTCGAAATTATGCACTTTTTGAGGTTAAAACTGGGTCACTTTCTCCAAACTTTCAGGAATCCTTCAGAAAATACTGTCCCGGATAGCGCGAGTTGAAAAAAGCACAATGACACTTTTCCCGGCTTTCTAGCGTGATTTTTGCCAAAATTACGATTTTTCGAGCGCGGAGCAAGTGAAAAACGATCTGTTCGCGGCGAGGGGCACCGTGCGACTGGTTAGGTTAGGTTAGGTTAGGTTAGGTTAGGTTAGGTTAGGTTAGGTTAGGTTAGGTTAGGTTAGGTTAGGTTAGGTTAGGTTAGGTTAGGTTAGGTTAGGTTAGGTTAGGTTAGGTTAGGTTAGGTTAGGTTAGGTTAGGTTAGGTTAGGTTAGGTTAGGTTAGGTTAGGTTAGGTTAGGTTAGGTTAGGTTAGGTTAGGTTAGGTTAGGTTAGGTTAGGTTAGGTTAGGTTAGGTTAGGTTAGGTTAGGTTAGGTTAGGTTAGGTTAGGTTAGGTTAGGTTAGGTTAGGTTAGGTTAGGTTAGGTTAGGTTAGGTTAGGTTAGGTTAGGTTAGGTTAGGTTAGGTTAGGTTAGGTTAGGTTAGGTTAGGTTAGGTTAGGTTAGGTTAGGTTAGGTTAGGTTAGGTTAGGTTAGGTTAGGTTAGGTTAGGTTAGGTTAGGTTAGGTTAGGTTAGGTTAGGTTAGGTTAGGTTAGGTTAGGTTAGGTTAGGTTAGGTTAGGTTAGGTTAGGTTAGGTTAGGTTAGGTTAGGTTAGGTTAGGTTAGGTTAGGTTAGGTTAGGTTAGGTTAGGTTAGGTTAGGTTAGGTTAGGTTAGGTTAGGTTAGGTTAGGTTAGGTTAGGTTAGGTTAGGTTAGGTTAGGTTAGGTTAGGTTAGGTTAGGTTAGGTTAGGTTAGGTTAGGTTAGGTTAGGTTAGGTTAGGTTAGGTTAGGTTAGGTTAGGTTAGGTTAGGTTAGGTTAGGTTAGGTTAGGTTAGGTTAGGTTAGGTTAGGTTAGGTTAGGTTAGGTTAGGTTAGGTTAGGTTAGGTTAGGTTAGGTTAGGTTAGGTTAGGTTAGGTTAGGTTAGGTTAGGTTAGGTTAGGTTAGGTTAGGTTAGGTTAGGTTAGGTTAGGTTAGGTTAGGTTAGGTTAGGTTAGGTTAGGTTAGGTTAGGTTAGGTTAGGTTAGGTTAGGTTAGGTTAGGTTAGGTTAGGTTAGGTTAGGTTAGGTTAGGTTAGGTTAGGTTAGGTTAGGTTAGGTTAGGTTAGGTTAGGTTAGGTTAGGTTAGGTTAGGTTAGGTTAGGTTAGGTTAGGTTAGGTTAGGTTAGGTTAGGTTAGGTTAGGTTAGGTTAGGTTAGGTTAGGTTAGGTTAGGTTAGGTTAGGTTAGGTTAGGTTAGGTTAGGTTAGGTTAGGTTAGGTTAGGTTAGGTTAGGTTAGGTTAGGTTAGGTTAGGTTAGGTTAGGTTAGGTTAGGTTAGGTTAGGTTAGGTTAGGTTAGGTTAGGTTAGGTTAGGTTAGGTTAGGTTAGGTTAGGTTAGGTTAGGTTAGGTTAGGTTAGGTTAGGTTAGGTTAGGTTAGGTTAGGTTAGGTTAGGTTAGGTTAGGTTAGGTTAGGTTAGGTTAGGTTAGGTTAGGTTAGGTTAGGTTAGGTTAGGTTAGGTTAGGTTAGGTTAGGTTAGGTTAGGTTAGGTTAGGTTAGGTTAGGTTAGGTTAGGTTAGGTTAGGTTAGGTTAGGTTAGGTTAGGTTAGGTTAGGTTAGGTTAGGTTAGGTTAGGTTAGGTTAGGTTAGGTTAGGTTAGGTTAGGTTAGGTTAGGTTAGGTTAGGTTAGGTTAGGTTAGGTTAGGTTAGGTTAGGTTAGGTTAGGTTAGGTTAGGTTAGGTTAGGTTAGGTTAGGTTAGGTTAGGTTAGGTTAGGTTAGGTTAGGTTAGGTTAGGTTAGGTTAGGTTAGGTTAGGTTAGGTTAGGTTAGGTTAGGTTAGGTTAGGTTAGGTTAGGTTAGGTTAGGTTAGGTTAGGTTAGGTTAGGTTAGGTTAGGTTAGGTTAGGTTAGGTTAGGTTAGGTTAGGTTAGGTTAGGTTAGGTTAGGTTAGGTTAGGTTAGGTTAGGTTAGGTTAGGTTAGGTTAGGTTAGGTTAGGTTAGGTTAGGTTAGGTTAGGTTAGGTTAGGTTAGGTTAGGTTAGGTTAGGTTAGGTTAGGTTAGGTTAGGTTAGGTTAGGTTAGGTTAGGTTAGGTTAGGTTAGGTTAGGTTAGGTTAGGTTAGGTTAGGTTAGGTTAGGTTAGGTTAGGTTAGGTTAGGTTAGGTTAGGTTAGGTTAGGTTAGGTTAGGTTAGGTTAGGTTAGGTTAGGTTAGGTTAGGTTAGGTTAGGTTAGGTTAGGTTAGGTTAGGTTAGGTTAGGTTAGGTTAGGTTAGGTTAGGTTAGGTTAGGTTAGGTTAGGTTAGGTTAGGTTAGGTTAGGTTAGGTTAGGTTAGGTTAGGTTAGGTTAGGTTAGGTTAGGTTAGGTTAGGTTAGGTTAGGTTAGGTTAGGTTAGGTTAGGTTAGGTTAGGTTAGGTTAGGTTAGGTTAGGTTAGGTTAGGTTAGGTTAGGTTAGGTTAGGTTAGGTTAGGTTAGGTTAGGTTAGGTTAGGTTAGGTTAGGTTAGGTTAGGTTAGGTTAGGTTAGGTTAGGTTAGGTTAGGTTAGGTTAGGTTAGGTTAGGTTAGGTTAGGTTAGGTTAGGTTAGGTTAGGTTAGGTTAGGTTAGGTTAGGTTAGGTTAGGTTAGGTTAGGTTAGGTTAGGTTAGGTTAGGTTAGGTTAGGTTAGGTTAGGTTAGGTTAGGTTAGGTTAGGTTAGGTTAGGTTAGGTTAGGTTAGGTTAGGTTAGGTTAGGTTAGGTTAGGTTAGGTTAGGTTAGGTTAGGTTAGGTTAGGTTAGGTTAGGTTAGGTTAGGTTAGGTTAGGTTAGGTTAGGTTAGGTTAGGTTAGGTTAGGTTAGGTTAGGTTAGGTTAGGTTAGGTTAGGTTAGGTTAGGTTAGGTTAGGTTAGGTTAGGTTAGGTTAGGTTAGGTTAGGTTAGGTTAGGTTAGGTTAGGTTAGGTTAGGTTAGGTTAGGTTAGGTTAGGTTAGGTTAGGTTAGGTTAGGTTAGGTTAGGTTAGGTTAGGTTAGGTTAGGTTAGGTTAGGTTAGGTTAGGTTAGGTTAGGTTAGGTTAGGTTAGGTTAGGTTAGGTTAGGTTAGGTTAGGTTAGGTTAGGTTAGGTTAGGTTAGGTTAGGTTAGGTTAGGTTAGGTTAGGTTAGGTTAGGTTAGGTTAGGTTAGGTTAGGTTAGGTTAGGTTAGGTTAGGTTAGGTTAGGTTAGGTTAGGTTAGGTTAGGTTAGGTTAGGTTAGGTTAGGTTAGGTTAGGTTAGGTTAGGTTAGGTTAGGTTAGGTTAGGTTAGGTTAGGTTAGGTTAGGTTAGGTTAGGTTAGGTTAGGTTAGGTTAGGTTAGGTTAGGTTAGGTTAGGTTAGGTTAGGTTAGGTTAGGTTAGGTTAGGTTAGGTTAGGTTAGGTTAGGTTAGGTTAGGTTAGGTTAGGTTAGGTTAGGTTAGGTTAGGTTAGGTTAGGTTAGGTTAGGTTAGGTTAGGTTAGGTTAGGTTAGGTTAGGTTAGGTTAGGTTAGGTTAGGTTAGGTTAGGTTAGGTTAGGTTAGGTTAGGTTAGGTTAGGTTAGGTTAGGTTAGGTTAGGTTAGGTTAGGTTAGGTTAGGTTAGGTTAGGTTAGGTTAGGTTAGGTTAGGTTAGGTTAGGTTAGGTTAGGTTAGGTTAGGTTAGGTTAGGTTAGGTTAGGTTAGGTTAGGTTAGGTTAGGTTAGGTTAGGTTAGGTTAGGTTAGGTTAGGTTAGGTTAGGTTAGGTTAGGTTAGGTTAGGTTAGGTTAGGTTAGGTTAGGTTAGGTTAGGTTAGGTTAGGTTAGGTTAGGTTAGGTTAGGTTAGGTTAGGTTAGGTTAGGTTAGGTTAGGTTAGGTTAGGTTAGGTTAGGTTAGGTTAGGTTAGGTTAGGTTAGGTTAGGTTAGGTTAGGTTAGGTTAGGTTAGGTTAGGTTAGGTTAGGTTAGGTTAGGTTAGGTTAGGTTAGGTTAGGTTAGGTTAGGTTAGGTTAGGTTAGGTTAGGTTAGGTTAGGTTAGGTTAGGTTAGGTTAGGTTAGGTTAGGTTAGGTTAGGTTAGGTTAGGTTAGGTTAGGTTAGGTTAGGTTAGGTTAGGTTAGGTTAGGTTAGGTTAGGTTAGGTTAGGTTAGGTTAGGTTAGGTTAGGTTAGGTTAGGTTAGGTTAGGTTAGGTTAGGTTAGGTTAGGTTAGGTTAGGTTAGGTTAGGTTAGGTTAGGTTAGGTTAGGTTAGGTTAGGTTAGGTTAGGTTAGGTTAGGTTAGGTTAGGTTAGGTTAGGTTAGGTTAGGTTAGGTTAGGTTAGGTTAGGTTAGGTTAGGTTAGGTTAGGTTAGGTTAGGTTAGGTTAGGTTAGGTTAGGTTAGGTTAGGTTAGGTTAGGTTAGGTTAGGTTAGGTTAGGTTAGGTTAGGTTAGGTTAGGTTAGGTTAGGTTAGGTTAGGTTAGGTTAGGTTAGGTTAGGTTAGGTTAGGTTAGGTTAGGTTAGGTTAGGTTAGGTTAGGTTAGGTTAGGTTAGGTTAGGTTAGGTTAGGTTAGGTTAGGTTAGGTTAGGTTAGGTTAGGTTAGGTTAGGTTAGGTTAGGTTAGGTTAGGTTAGGTTAGGTTAGGTTAGGTTAGGTTAGGTTAGGTTAGGTTAGGTTAGGTTAGGTTAGGTTAGGTTAGGTTAGGTTAGGTTAGGTTAGGTTAGGTTAGGTTAGGTTAGGTTAGGTTAGGTTAGGTTAGGTTAGGTTAGGTTAGGTTAGGTTAGGTTAGGTTAGGTTAGGTTAGGTTAGGTTAGGTTAGGTTAGGTTAGGTTAGGTTAGGTTAGGTTAGGTTAGGTTAGGTTAGGTTAGGTTAGGTTAGGTTAGGTTAGGTTAGGTTAGGTTAGGTTAGGTTAGGTTAGGTTAGGTTAGGTTAGGTTAGGTTAGGTTAGGTTAGGTTAGGTTAGGTTAGGTTAGGTTAGGTTAGGTTAGGTTAGGTTAGGTTAGGTTAGGTTAGGTTAGGTTAGGTTAGGTTAGGTTAGGTTAGGTTAGGTTAGGTTAGGTTAGGTTAGGTTAGGTTAGGTTAGGTTAGGTTAGGTTAGGTTAGGTTAGGTTAGGTTAGGTTAGGTTAGGTTAGGTTAGGTTAGGTTAGGTTAGGTTAGGTTAGGTTAGGTTAGGTTAGGTTAGGTTAGGTTAGGTTAGGTTAGGTTAGGTTAGGTTAGGTTAGGTTAGGTTAGGTTAGGTTAGGTTAGGTTAGGTTAGGTTAGGTTAGGTTAGGTTAGGTTAGGTTAGGTTAGGTTAGGTTAGGTTAGGTTAGGTTAGGTTAGGTTAGGTTAGGTTAGGTTAGGTTAGGTTAGGTTAGGTTAGGTTAGGTTAGGTTAGGTTAGGTTAGGTTAGGTTAGGTTAGGTTAGGTTAGGTTAGGTTAGGTTAGGTTAGGTTAGGTTAGGTTAGGTTAGGTTAGGTTAGGTTAGGTTAGGTTAGGTTAGGTTAGGTTAGGTTAGGTTAGGTTAGGTTAGGTTAGGTTAGGTTAGGTTAGGTTAGGTTAGGTTAGGTTAGGTTAGGTTAGGTTAGGTTAGGTTAGGTTAGGTTAGGTTAGGTTAGGTTAGGTTAGGTTAGGTTAGGTTAGGTTAGGTTAGGTTAGGTTAGGTTAGGTTAGGTTAGGTTAGGTTAGGTTAGGTTAGGTTAGGTTAGGTTAGGTTAGGTTAGGTTAGGTTAGGTTAGGTTAGGTTAGGTTAGGTTAGGTTAGGTTAGGTTAGGTTAGGTTAGGTTAGGTTAGGTTAGGTTAGGTTAGGTTAGGTTAGGTTAGGTTAGGTTAGGTTAGGTTAGGTTAGGTTAGGTTAGGTTAGGTTAGGTTAGGTTAGGTTAGGTTAGGTTAGGTTAGGTTAGGTTAGGTTAGGTTAGGTTAGGTTAGGTTAGGTTAGGTTAGGTTAGGTTAGGTTAGGTTAGGTTAGGTTAGGTTAGGTTAGGTTAGGTTAGGTTAGGTTAGGTTAGGTTAGGTTAGGTTAGGTTAGGTTAGGTTAGGTTAGGTTAGGTTAGGTTAGGTTAGGTTAGGTTAGGTTAGGTTAGGTTAGGTTAGGTTAGGTTAGGTTAGGTTAGGTTAGGTTAGGTTAGGTTAGGTTAGGTTAGGTTAGGTTAGGTTAGGTTAGGTTAGGTTAGGTTAGGTTAGGTTAGGTTAGGTTAGGTTAGGTTAGGTTAGGTTAGGTTAGGTTAGGTTAGGTTAGGTTAGGTTAGGTTAGGTTAGGTTAGGTTAGGTTAGGTTAGGTTAGGTTAGGTTAGGTTAGGTTAGGTTAGGTTAGGTTAGGTTAGGTTAGGTTAGGTTAGGTTAGGTTAGGTTAGGTTAGGTTAGGTTAGGTTAGGTTAGGTTAGGTTAGGTTAGGTTAGGTTAGGTTAGGTTAGGTTAGGTTAGGTTAGGTTAGGTTAGGTTAGGTTAGGTTAGGTTAGGTTAGGTTGGTTAGGTTAGGTTAGGTTAGGTTAGGTTAGGTTAGGTTAGGTTAGGTTAGGTTAGGTTAGGTTAGGTTAGGTTAGGTTAGGTTAGGTTAGGTTAGGTTAGGTTAGGTTAGGTTAGGTTAGGTTAGGTTAGGTTAGGTTAGGTTAGGTTAGGTTAGGTTAGGTTAGGTTAGGTTAGGTTAGGTTAGGTTAGGTTAGGTTAGGTTAGGTTAGGTTAGGTTAGGTTAGGTTAGGTTAGGTTAGGTTAGGTTAGGTTAGGTTAGGTTAGGTTAGGTTAGGTTAGGTTAGGTTAGGTTAGGTTAGGTTAGGTTAGGTTAGGTTAGGTTAGGTTAGGTTAGGTTAGGTAGGTTAGGTTAGGTTAGGTTAGGTTAGGTTAGGTTAGGTTAGGTTAGGTTAGGTTAGGTTAGGTTAGGTTAGGTTAGGTTAGGTTAGGTTAGGTTAGGTTAGGTTAGGTTAGGTTAGGTTAGGTTAGGTTAGGTTAGGTTAGGTTAGGTTAGGTTAGGTTAGGTTAGGTTAGGTTAGGTTAGGTTAGGTTAGGTTAGGTTAGGTTAGGTTAGGTTAGGTTAGGTTAGGTTAGGTTAGGTTAGGTTAGGTTAGGTTAGGTTAGGTTAGGTTAGGTTAGGTTAGGTTAGGTTAGGTTAGGTTAGGTTAGGTTAGGTTAGGTTAGGTTAGGTTAGGTTAGGTTAGGTTAGGTTAGGTTAGGTTAGGTTAGGTTAGGTTAGGTTAGGTTAGGTTAGGTTAGGTTAGGTTAGGTTAGGTTAGGTTAGGTTAGGTTAGGTTAGGTTAGGTTAGGTTAGGTTAGGTTAGGTTAGGTTAGGTTAGGTTAGGTTAGGTTAGGTTAGGTTAGGTTAGGTTAGGTTAGGTTAGGTTAGGTTAGGTTAGGTTAGGTTAGGTTAGGTTAGGTTAGGTTAGGGTTAGGTTAGGGTTAGGTTAGGTTAGGTTAGGTTAGGTTAG